>CM055900.1:64915679-64928179 GCA_029582155.1 Panopea generosa
GTAGTAATCTAGGTATGGGATAGTCGTAGCTCACTACGTGTTCAACGTCGTAGTGATCTAGGTATGTAATAGTCGTAGTACACTAAGTGTTCAAGTCGTAGTGATGTAGGTATAGGATAGTCGTAGTTCACTACGTGTTCAACGTCGTAGTAATCAAGGTATGAAATAGTCGTAGTACACTAGGTGTTCAACGTCGTAGTGATGTAGGTATGGGATAGTCGTAGTTCACTACGTGTTCAACGTCGTAGTAATCTAGGTATGTAATAGTCGGAGTACACTAGGTGTTCAACGTCGTAGTAATCTAGGTACGTAACAGTCGTAGTACATTAGGTGTTCAACGTCGTAGTAATCTAGGTACGTAATAGTCGTAGTACACTAGGTGTGCAACGTCGTAGTTATATGTTTCAAATCAGTATTTGAGCAGTGACTGTTTATTAGTATTTGAGCAGTGACTTTTAATAAGTTTTTGAGCAGTAACTGTTAATCAGCATTTGAGCAGTAACTGTTAAACAGTATTTGAGCAGTGACTGTTAATCAGTATTTGAGCAGTGACTGTTAATCAGTATTTGAGCAGTGACTGTTAATCAGTATTTGAGCAGTGACTGTTAATCAGTATTTGAGCAGTGACCGTTAATCAGTATTAGAGCAGTAACTGTTAATCAGTATTTGAGCAGTGACTGTTAATCAGTATTTGATCAGTGACCGTTAATAAGCATTTGAGCAGTAACTGTTAATCAGTATTTGATCAGTGACCGTTAATCAGTATTTGATCAGTGACCGTTAATAAGCATTTGAGCAGTGACTGTTAATCAGTATTAGATCAGTGACCGTTAATAAGCATTTGGGCAGTAACTGTTAATCAGTATTTGGGCAGTGACTGTTAGTTTGTATTTGAGCAGTAACTGTTAATCGATACTACAAATGTACAGAATTTGCATCATATTAAATTGATGATTAAATGTTTAGAAACAGTTTAGTTGACTGAATGTTCGCTATGGAGAATAAGCAAAGATTTTGATATTTGAAAAAAAAGAACATGAAGCATAACTGAAAGTGTATGCATAAACTGAACATGAAGCATTACTCACAGTGTATGCATCAACTGAAAATGAAGCATTACTCACAGTGTACGCATAAACTGAACACGAAGCATTACTCACAGTGTATGCATAAACTGAACATGAAGCATTACTCACAGTGCATGCATAAACTGAACATGAAGCATTACTCACAGTGTACGCATAAACTGAACATAAAGCATAACTCACAGTGTACGCACTCACAGTGTACGCATAAACTGAACATGAAGCATTACTCACAGTGTACACATAAACTGAACACGAAGCATTACTCACAGTGTATGCATAAACTGAACATGAAGCATTACGTACAATATATGCATAAACTGAACATTAAGCATTACTCACAGTGTACGCACTCACAGTGTACGCATAAACTGAACATGAAGCATTACTCACAGTGTACGCATAAACTGAACATGAAGCATTACTCACAGTGTACGCATAAACTGAACATGAAGCAATACGTACAGTATACGCATAAACTGAACATGAAGCATTACTCACAGTGTACACATAAACTGAACATGAAGCATTACTCAAAGTGTACGCATAAACTGAACATGAAGCATTACTCACAGTGTGCGCACTCACAGTGTACGCATAAACTGAACATGAAGCATTACTCACAGTGTACGCATAAACTGAACATGGAGCATTACTCACAGTGTACGCATAAACTGAGCTTGAAGCATTACGTACAGTATACGCATAAACTGAACATGAAGCATTACTCACAGTGTACACATAAACTGAACATGAAGCATTACTCAAAGTGTACGCATAAACTGAACATGAAGCATTACTCACAGTGTGCGCACTCACAGTGTACGCATAAACTGAACATGAAGCATTACTAACAGTGTACACATAAACTGAACATGAAGGATTACTCACAGTGTACGCATAAACTGAACATGAAGTATTACTCACAGTGTATGCATAAACTGAACATGAAGCATTACTCACAGTGTGCGCACTCACAGTGTACGCATAAACTGAACATGAAGCATTACTAACAGTGTACACATAAACTGAACATGAAGGATTACTCACAGTGTACGCATAAACTGAAAATGAAGCATTACTCACAGTGTACGCATAAACTGAACATGAAGCATTACTCACAGTGTACACATAAACTGAACATGAAGCATTACTCAAAGTGTACGCATAAACTGAACATGAAGCATTACTCACAGTGTGCGCACTCACAGTGTACGCATAAACTGAACATGAAGCATTACTAACAGTGTACACATAAACTGAACATGAAGGATTACTCACAGTGTACGCATAAACTGAAAATGAAGCATTACTCACAGTGTACACATGAACTGAACATGAAGCATTACTCAGTATATGCATAAACTGATAACCGTTTATTGGCATGAACATGTATAACGAGGCCATTTCGAAAAATGTTATTTTACGTTTTAGTTAGATCTGTGAAAATAGACAATATGTGCAAAAAATACAATTTGCCTCTCAGTCGCATAACCTGAGATAATGAACGAGATTTGATCGTGGGGTACGTATGAGGGAAGCAGTACAATATTGTCGCCAGAATCTTGTTCTCTGATTCCGAATACTTTGATTTTTTTTTTTATGAAATTACAGTTTAAGAACCTATAATAAAATTATATACCGTTTTGATATAAGTGCAGGAATAGTTGCACACCTAACAAGTACTGATATAGATGATAGCGGACACGATGAGATAATGACATGATAATAATGACCACAACCTACCACACTACAAGGCCTTATCAACATTATAATCCACTTCACAATGTAAGTAACAATCGCCACCGAATAAACAATTTGACTAGCGAGTTATTGATTAGATAATGAAGATAATGAAAACATGTAAGTAGATGCGGCGTACACAAGGGTGCAGTGCATAACGTAATTTTGTTATCGTTATTATGCTACATACTACACTGTTTGTTATTCTTAAATTATAAACTTTCCACTTACGTTGCTGTTCATTGGTATCGTACAAGTGTACTTGTACCTCGTCACCAACTATTCATTCATGCTGTGGTTTTTAAAAACCGTGAGAATTAGAAAATCTAAGAATGGAGATCCAATCAGTTTTGTAGTCACGAGTGTGCCGGTTTTAATCGCTTAAACCATTAACGTTAAGTCGTATGATTTTAAAATAATACTATTGAATTGTTATTTTATGATTACACTTAACATCGTCATTTATATCGCCACAGTAGTTCCCACAATGCATCAAATTCACTTTATACAGTAATAACTGCATAATCAATATATTGATGATATACATGTACATTAATATTATATACATGTTAGATATGTATCAGATATCCACAACATATACACAGCAATAATAAAAAAAGTACGACGTTATCTCGATATTTACAAGTGTTCAAATATTATTTTTTGTCTCGTCTATGTACAAAAAATACAATACAAGATTAAAATAGACATAATAGTAATGTACATAGCCATTCAAAATAGAGTTATAAAGACGTTTCGTGAAAATCAACCATACAAACAAACGTAACACAAACTTACAAAATAAAACTACGTAGTTGCTGCAAGTCTTTAATTTTAAATCTGCAATAAAGTATATTTAATTGAAAAAACGAATGTGTAGTATGGACACTATCATGCCAATTAAGTAAATGATTTAAGGACCCCCCCCCCCCCCCCCCAAAAAAAAAAAAACCCAAAAAAACAACAACAAAAAAACAAACAAACAAAAAAAACACAACAAAACACAACAACAACAAAACAAAACAAAAAAAAACAAAACAAACAAACAACAATACAATAAAATAAAAGATCAAGGAATATCACCTTAATCAGATCAACAGTGTACTGAGTAGCAACAGCTACGCATATAAGTAAAGCAACTGCTGGACCACCATTTAACATTCCGATAGCTTGATTACATTGATCGATATTGAACGTATAACATTCCGATAGCTTGATTACATTGATCGATATTGAACGTATAACATTCCGATAGCTTGATTACATTGATCGATATTTAACGTATAACATTCCGATAGCTTGATGACATTGATTGATATTTAACGTATATTTTTCCGATAGCTTGATTACATTGATCGATATTTAACGTATAAATTCCGATAGCTTGATTACATTGATCGATATTTAACATTCCGATAACTTGATTACATTGATCGATATTTAACTGCCACTTGATATGATAGAATTAATAACTTCCGATGATTTTCTTATTTGAATATCGACTCTATATCGATGTGTACTTAAATACTGGAAAACTGTATGCCACGCGAGAATTATTGTGCACGTGTAAACCATGAAAACATTGGTCGTGTAAGTCCACCATTGATTTTTGTTCTTTATTCCGTGATAGTGAATAAAATAACGCTTGCATGCACGCTTTTCATCCATTGAAGAACTCACATGAAAGGAGTGAAACTTATATTTTATTGTTTCTCAACCTCAGCACCGCCAAATGAGAAAAGTAAGTTGTCATATATTATTCAAGAGGTCTTTTTTCCTTTCAGTGTGTACAAAGTGGAAGTACACGTCAAAAATCTTGTATTCATGCCCCTATTTTTTTTATTCTAAATTCACGATTAGCTCAGTCGGTTACGCGTCATGACTATCAATCAAGGGGGTCGTGAGTTCGAATCCCCCACACGTCAATAGTCTCCGTGATGATTGATATACGGCATTGTGTATCATATCTTTCGTCTCTCATCATTGATTCAGGTGGAAAAGTTATCAGTTACTTGCGGAGATGGGTGGTGCTCGAGTACTGGTTAACAGTGGTTAGGTTAACTGATCGTCTGTTATCCCTCGATGGCATAAAAATGACGCTTAATATTCGATCAATCAATCAATCTAAATTCACAATTCAAACATCACAATAAAATGTTCAAAGTACATCAACAATTCCATTCAAATAAAGAATAGAAGCGATGAGGGTTCTGTACTGGACAGAAAGTTGGCCGCTCACGCCAGTGGTTGCAGGTACATTATGCGCGACCCAACGGAATAATTTGCTGTTACAGTGATGGTACTATGTCCAGTAGATTGCTCTTGTGTAACGTCATAACCGGTCTCTACCCGATTGGCCTGGCGCATCATTAATAAACACAGACTTTTATATAGAGTTTTATAATTAAAAGAAAGAGTCTATTTTAAGAAGTCGATACTTTTTTGCTGAGTATATTAACTTTATTATACATAATCCTCTTAATGAAACTGACGTTGTTTTTTTTTAAATTCTGAGACGATAGCCTTCATTTTGGTTTAGCTATCTGCATGGCGGATGTGTTTACTAATTTTCAACCACCTCCATAAATTATTGTTTATTAAATCAATTAGTTGACCAAGGTTTGATATATATATATATATATATATATATATATTTGTGTAGGTGTCAAATGTAAAATATATCTCATAACGGCTACATTATCATATATTAAGTATTTCCATTGAAATACATCGTTATCAATTTATTGATTTAGGTTTGCTAATGGTTCTCTAGAGTGCTGCACTTCAAGAAAATAGGAAGTAATTATAATTTCCAAGAATCATGACGTTTTTTTATGTGCTCTTATGTGAACTTTATCATCTAGAGAGACAGGAAGCTTTGAGTAAATGTTTGTTTTTGCACATTTTTGTTGTTTTTGCTATTTTCCCCGCTTTTGTCCACCTACGACCTAGTACATGACATCGCTTTACAAAGAAAAAAGAAAGAATAAATTCTTTGAAATAAAAATGAAACAGTGTCAACGCATTGTTTTATTTAGGGAGAAGCCACTCTCCAGATCATGTGGTCAACATTGATACACCGTTGACATTTTTAATCAAGCAACTATTTATTTATCTATATTTGATATAGTAAGTTTACTGAGAGATATCAGCTTCAGATTTTGGTATCTCGTGCTGTATGCTTACTTAAAATTACTAACTATCTGTCCGTACACGAACTGTGACCAATCTGCCAGGCACACACCTCCGTGCTGTAATCTAAATCACGGTCGATAACGACACTTGCAGCCTCTATATTGCGCATAGGAAAAGATGACGACGCAAAAGCACAGTTTGTTATCAAACTAGCAGAGCCAGCAAAAGCTGCAACAAACTATGGCCATGATACTTTTTTAATCACCTTTCAGTGTTGATAATCCAAACTCGGTGATGGTTTTCTACTTGTTGTTGGTTATAAGCATAATTGTCACTAAAACATCATTGTACTCTAAATGATATATGAATGACATCGTAATTTGATCATTTTACATCGATTGCGAAACTCTAAAATAAGAAAATATAGTGTTTTTATTTCAGTTTTAAAGGATCTGAAACCCCCATTAATTCCCCGCCTGGATGGATATAGAATATTACCCCCTCCCACCCCGTGTGGGTCGGAGATCTTCCCCACTCCCTATATGTAGAACTAGTTGCCATATATACTTTATTTTTATGTATTGTTATAAAATGGTTGGACCACACGTTATATCGACATTCTACCCTTCTTAATAAAAACAATAACAGTATAATCAATTAGTCAACAAATGTATTAAAAACTAATAAAATGAGTGGGAAATTGGTACATTGCTTAATTAAACAAAACCAACGTTTACCATAAATGTGAGGACTCTGTCGTTAGGCAAATATTAAAATTTAGAACTAGTGTAAAATACTGTTAAAAAGTGTTTTACAGAACTGTCTATCAAAATGTTTACAGTCTTACATATGGTAATAAAGTAGATGAAGATGACACGGACCACGTGGTCGAACACGTGATCGCGGGTTCGATTCTACGCTATGGCTGTTTGCGCGGTAACACTAAGTCAGACACTCTACCCGCATATGCTTAGTACTTGTTTTATTCAGGGAGACTTCGAGTAAGATTGGTTAAAGTTGTAAAAATTTATTTCATAATCGATGTAAAATAAATAAGTTTAAGATATGACGTGTAGTAGAGAAAGACAATGTCGTTGTTTCGAAAAAAAAAAAAAAAAAAATAGCATGAAATAATGTTTCGTGACCGAACTTCTCGCATGTTGCATTTGGTTTAAAGCTATTGCAAAATATCGTTATCAAGAAAACAGTTATAAAGTTACCAGTTAAATGACGACATTGTTCCGGACGTTCAGATGTGTTCTGGTCAAGTATTCCACCATGGAATACATGAGGACGTATGATAATGTTTACTGTGTTCTGGTCAATATGTTTTACTGTGTTCTGACATTAAGTAAAGAATACTCACTACACTTTAAACCCTAATACGTGTTCAGTACCCTGCTCAAGGACGCATACAATGCTCTAGTTGGGTGATCGAACCCACGACTAACCGATTTGTTTTCTAAAATTTTACCATTAGATTACGAGGGAGAGTTCACCAAAGGTCAAGGATGATAGAGAGGCGGACATTATCATCTTCTGTACATACCATATTGATTAAAACTGTCGTTTTTTGATATTTGAGATAACAGAAATCATAATTATATATACCGATCTTGAAAATAGTTAAATTATGCCGATATTGTAAAAAAGCCCTATTACTAATGTTGAAATAATAAATTAACTTTCGTTATGAAATAAATGAAATATCATCATTTAACAGATATTATCCAGCATAGCCAGGATCTAGGGTTTTCAGTCAAGGGGCTAATGCGTCTGGGAAACTTGATTAAGTAGTAATCAATTTTATGAATTTTACTTCATTTTTCACTGAAGCTGGCACCGTTTTATTTTAATACTATTCTCGGGTGATGATAGGTCGGACCCACGGTCGCACTTTAAATCCGCACGCGTGCTTATCTATCTCTTTATATGCGATATTAATCTATGTTTATCGGTCAATCCGTATAACAAACACGTTCAAATGTTACAATATATAACGTAGCAAAGTATTTTGAACTACACGCCGTTAAACGATTTAATTAATAGTAGTTCCATCTTTCATCCGGTTTTAACATGTGATGGAATATAATTTCCTACAAGTCATTGACAACATTGTTATGAACGACGTGCTAAGTGCGGTTAAATTTCTTCAACACAATTATATTGTTTCCCATTTTCAGAAAACAGCAGCACTAAGTACAATAAAGGGTTACATTTTATAACGATTTTTTTATTCTGTTGTGAGTGCAACGTTGCACGTTTATTTTATAATGAATACATTTTATAGTTTATTTTACAAACAAAATGTATTTGTATGACTGTAATCCAGAAAGCACTGCCTGATACAGATAAGAAGTCGTCATTTAGTTTGTATAAATATTGATGATAAAATAGCATTGTCTTTTTTCTATAATTTCTTTCTTAGCGATAATGTTTTTTTTCATTTTTGCTACCATTAATGTCGGTATGATTAACTGTACTACAGAATGATCACAGTTCTTGCAGTTTCTTAAGAAATGCACAGAGACAGACAGACAGACAGACAGACAGACAGACAGACAGACAGACAGACAGACAGACAGACAGACAGACAGACAGACAGGCAGGCAGGCAGGCAGGCAGGCAGGCAGGCAGGCAGGCAGGCAGGCAGGCAGGCAGGTTGAAAGCTCTTCTTCTCAAAAACCTCCCAGCCAATGTGTTCATATGTGGTATAAATTATCCCTATGAGTCTAGGTTTTCAGCTTGTTATAATAAAGGAGTTAGGGGTCCATTGAAACCCTGTTAGGGGAGAACCATTTTAAGGAAGGGCTTTAGCTAAAACGAGTATAGGCTGAGATTCATGACTCATAGCTAAACACGATACCATTACAATTTCACATACATTCTAACATTATATTTATCTGTAACAATGACTTTAAAACACTTATGTCGAGAGCTACTACAATCATAAAGATGTGGCTAGACACATTATCGTACGTTTAAGTACATACCTGTACGGAACACAGTTTTCTTACTTTGAATATGACTGAGAGTCGACCGACCGCCTCCACGAAAAACTGGCGTTGTCTTTAAGTTTTACTTTTTGTATTGGGTGTGCTCGAGTTCTGGTAACCTTCATGACTTACTGACTTTAACTTAAATATTTAAAAAACGTAACTAAATTTTGACTGGTTATATAGGTATTATATAGTTAATAATCAAAGCAACTATAAATATATGTATTTTTACAGGAACAAGTTTAAAATCATGATCATCTAGCTGCTGTTCTTCGATTCAAGTTTTTAATTATTTAAGTTCATACTAATATGTTTGTGAAACAGAAGCCTTGATCCCAGTAAATAGTGTTTAGGTTAACTGATCGGGTTAATTCTTGGCGTAAAGGTGGCATTAAAATAAATCTAAATGTTCAAACAAACAAAATCTTTACTTAAAATGAGATCGTTTGCCAGTTATGTACGGAAGGATGGTGTAGGTGCCACACACAGAGCCCCAGAGCAATAACAGTGGCTGTCATATAATTATTATAACATTTAAGGGTTGAAATGTCGTTGGAAATCCTACTGAACTCTGTTCAATATTGAAATAAGTTGTTTTATATAAGTCCGTGGTTATGCAGTTACATTTGAAAGAAAAGAAAGCAATTTAAGTTGAAGTTAAATATTTATCTCGGTCACAAGAAGTATATGCTAAAACTGAGTTTACTTTTAATTGACATGACAGTGTTTTGGGCACTAATGTTTTTAAAATTGAATTGAGGGAAAGTTTTGTGTAGCCGTATGAATTAAAATGAAATAAAAGAATAACACAAGTATTTTACGAGTTCGTGGACAAATCTCATAATATGAACATGACATGTCTGATTTATTTGGAGTTTTACATGTATTATATTTAATCTAACGGTACACTGTATGCAAAGTATGAAGAAAATATATATTCGAATAAAACAGTAACATGAACTTCAAATATGTCATGTACGCCTATCTGCCGCAGGCCAGATTTACGTTACGTCGTTGCGACGTCAATTTATTTTACAAGTAATTTTCCTACTCTTACTCGTTGCTCCATTTATGCTCGTTTAGCAACTGGGGAACCCTAGCAAGCACTTAAATGCATGCTATTTTTTCTTAATTATCGTGTGCACTGTATTGTAACCTATACTTAGTTCGCAGCATAGTTCATAAATTGTATTACGGCAATCCTTATAAAGGCAGTTTTTACCACGTTAACGTGACATTGAAGCGATTTTGACACAGGGCGACCACATATTATTGTTTCTCGAAAATGCACTACAAATAACTTTCTCGGAGCTTTACTATACATATATATCATCTGAATCAGTGTTTTGCTAATATTGACTTAAACTGTATTACTGCTCGTTGTTTCACCTTTTTAATCAGATGCACTATTTGCATATGAATGCATCTACATTTTCAATAGAAATTGATTTAAACTCCCTACACCTGCGTTCAATGCTTGAGTGACATTGTAATGCAGACATTGATGCCGTGTCCTCAATAATATATGATTTACCGTGAGTGTAACGGGAAAATGATTGTTATTATTCACATATTTGTCTGTCGAATTGTTCAACATTTTGAGCTGCAGAACTTATCATGTATGTATGTTGCTATGGATACCATAACATTATTACTGACATAAGAAATATACTAAAACACCGTACATCGATGACAAATACACCAATACTTAAGTTGTGAAAAATATAGCTATGCTTTGGATAGATATAGATTTTATTAAATTTGTCCACGAACTTCTGGATAACTCCTCGTATAATATATATATATTAACAGTTAATTTAAATTGACATCAATTTATCAAACATAATTTGCACTAATCATAAAAATTATTTGACGATAAATATGTTATCTATTTTGCAACTATGATAGAATAAAAAAACTGACTGCTAAATCTCCATTTGTGATATAGAAAACTATAAATAGCCTAGAGTACATCAGTAACTGTGTTCATGCACAAGTTTATTTCATCTTCTATGTGATAGAGAAGTGATAACTTGAATCCGTATCTCAGCTCAAATACAGAAATCTACCTGATAGATAAATTCTACCTACGTCAGCCTATCCTATGATATCGTGAAATAGGTTTCACATACAATCAATATTTAAATTTTCAAGTCTTCAGTTCAGCCAAATGCTAGGCAGTTTCTAAAATGTACAAAAGTCCAATGGATTTAACTTATATTCCAATAGGTAATGCTTTACACTATCTTCATATTAACAAATGTACGGGTACGGAAGACATCGCTGCGGAGTTTTTTAGAAGTTGATTGTCTTTACAACTACTCTAAATATTACTTGTAACTTTATTGTTTTATTATTGTTATTTTATTCTGGAAATGTAGTTATTAATACACTGACATAATTATGATTTGAATATATATTTTAGTTTGCTAGTAAACGATATGTAATCACGTCACATAGACGCACACTTGCGTGGCACCAAGCTACACACTCCTTGCTTGTAATACATGCAGAGGCTATTGAAAGGGAAAAGGAAATGCCGGGTGAATTCAAAAGTCACATTATCAGATTATTGTAAGCGATACTATATTTGTGAAGGCTTTTCATTAATAATTTTGTCAATACTATTGATCATATTAATGACAACATCATCCATGATATATCGTTATAACTGTAAACTTCGCTTACAATAGATTGATAGTGTGGCTCTGAAATTCACCTAGGTTTCTCTAGCCTTTCAATATATATTGACTGTAGGCCTGTAGATTAAAATGTTTGTATTACGTAAACGAGTACGTTACATGTTTAATTGTGTATTTGTAGTTAAGTACTTTTCAATTGTGCAAGAACATTGCATGGAAATATTGTTTTTGTAGTGAAAGTTTAAGCTTGTCTAAGCATTTGGATCGCCGATTGTTTTATTTCTATATCATTATATATGACTCACATAACAATTAATCTTGTACTGTTCTACATATAGAGACATGCACTTCTGGAACACTGGATACATTACCAATGGTTCTAAAACTGCCTTGTTTCCATAGATAGTCCTCTAGGTGGTCCAATTATGCAGAAAAAAACATGGGGTTGACCAGGTTGCTTTTTTAACAATTTCGATGGCACCCGTTCATTTTTGGCAATTCTGCCCATTTGTTGCAGTGTATCCCTACGCATCTTTAAACTGTTATAGCTTCATCAAACAGTTCCCAATATCATCCAAACTTGGCAGAAATCATGAAAATGTTTCAATGTTTCAATATGCGTAAAGAAATATGACATGTTATGCTTTTTTAACAAAAAATGCCCAACCGCTTTACACAGCTCTAATTTCTTGGGGCTAAGAATCTTGCTACCGTAATGCAAGGCAGGTAATTCTAAATTGTCAGAGACCTTGAATGTGTTGTACATGTACTTGTGCACGTGTATTTTGACCTTCATAGTTCGCAAATGAAAATAGTTGCTCATATCACGAAACTAGAAAAATGCACGTTGTACATGCTTGTGTAGCGTCTACGTTGGTTGTACGCTATAACAGTCA